>CM022398.1:89617810-89664770 GCA_011833715.1 Carcinoscorpius rotundicauda
AGACAGGTACAGCAGGACTATAGTCCATGCATGAGACAGGTACAGCAGGACTATAGTCCATGCATGAGACAGGTACAGCAGGACTATAGTCCATGCATGAGACAGGTACAGCAGGACTATAGTCCATGCATGAGACAGGTACAGCAGGACTATAGTCCATGCATGAGACAGGTACAGCAGGACTATAGTCCATGCATGAGACAGGTACAGCAGGACTATAGTCCATGCATGAGACAGGTACAGCAGGACTATAGTCCATGCATGGGACACGTACAGCAGGACTATAGTCCATGCATGAGACACGTACAGCAGGACTATAGTCCATGCATGAGACACGTACAGCAGGACTATAGTCCATGCATGAGACACGTACAGCAGGACTATAGTCCATGCATGAGACACGTACAGCAGGACTATAGTCCATGCATGAGACACGTACAGCAGGACTATAGTTTATGCATGAGACAGGTACAGCAGTGATAGTTCCAGAGCAGATAGACTTAGGTGAAGTGTTGATGAGCTCTTTCCCAGGAATACCAATGAATGTGGCCTGGCGTCCAGAAAAACTGGATAGAAGTATATGTTAAAGAGAAATGGGCCAGTCAGTTTTAAATATCGGTGAGAACAGGGTGTGAACCAATGTGATGTGATTCTAACACCAGTAGAGAACTAAGAGTCAGTATAAATAGTGCACTTTAAGTACTGCTTAGCTTCTATGTGATCCAGGGCAAAAGAAATGGCGTACAGTTCAGCAGTGAACACAGAAGCTGTTGAGGGGATTCTGCGCACAACCACCAAACCATGGCAGAGCCCACACAGTCATCTAATTTCGAACTATCTGTATAAAGGGTAATAGAAGGATGGTTCAAAAGATATTCAGCAAATAGCAGACAGTATTTCCCATCTACTTTTCTCAGATGACTTAAAGATAAATCACAACTAGAGACTGTACGAAGCCATAGTAGGATGGGCTGACCAGTGGGTAGAGCAATGTTATCCAAGGACAGGCCCAATTTATCTAACTGCATCTGGATGCAAGGGTCAAAAGAAGCAATGGCAGACCATCTGGTCTGAAAAAGCATGACTCATCAAGGAAGGAAAACACAACCCCAGGTTGGATGCTTTGGTAAGGTATGAAATTTCAAAGCATACAGTAGAGACAATTGCAAACAGCAAAAGTACAAAGAAGGTTCATGAGTCTATGTATAAGCTCTGAGCTGGGGATGTGTGGAAACCCCCAGTGCAGAGCCAAAGTCCCTGATGATGAATAAGGCCTACCATCTTTAAGGCTGATGGTCTGGGCAGATCCATAGAATAGTGATCCATAGTTGAGTTTTGATATAGTAAGAGCACAATATATATTTAGCATACAATATCGATTATCTTCCCAAGTGGTGGAAGCAAGGACATGGAGGATGTTCAGTACTCTTGTACATTTGACCCGTAGCTGCTTGATGTGTGGTATAAAGGTCAGCTTACAGTCAAAGATAAGCCACAAGAACTTCTTTTCAGAGACCACAGGCAGCACAGCTTTACAGATACAGAGTTAAGGATCAAGGTGAATACCCCACTGGCTGTGAAAGTGCATGCAAATGGTTTTAAAATGAGAGAAGATAAAACCGTTTGCTGTGGTTCACTTCAGTAAACAATTGAGGGCAGTCTGTAGCTACCGCTCGATATACCTCATGTTCAACGACTGACATGAAATGTGAAAGTCATCGACATAGAGGCCATTTGAAACAGTAAGAGGGAGTTGCTCAGTGACAGCATTAATCTTTATACTGAAGAGTGTGACACTTAAAACACAGCCCTGAGGGACTCCAAGTTCCTGTAGGAAAGAATGGGAAAGTGTCAAACCCACATGAACTTGGAATCTTCTGTCAATAAATTTTTAATTAAAATGGGCAGAGGTCTCTCAAAATGCCATACCTTCATGTTGTATCATAAGCCTTTTCAATGTCAAAGAATATTGATACAGGATGTTGTTGTTTGAGAAAGGCTTCTCTGATTGACGTTTCAAGTCAAATCAGGTGGTCCATGAAGAAGTGCTGTCATCAGAACCAAACCAAACAAGCATTAACCATCCTCTCTAAGGCCTTACAGAGACAACTCGTGAAAGCAATTGGACGATAGTTTGAAGGAATCTCGGGATCTTTCCCAGGCTTGGAGAAAGGTAGGACAATAGCCTGGCACCAGGCATCAGAAAAAACACTCTCCTACCAAATCCAGTTAAAAACAAACAGGAGGGTAGCAAGAGAAGCAGGAAATATATGGCACAACATCTCATTCTGTATATCATCAGGTCCAATCTGTGTACTGCCAGAATGATGAAGGGCCAGTATGAGTTCCACCAGTGTAAAGGGACGATTATAGTCATAGAGACAATCAGCTCGAAAGGAAAGAGGTTATTGCAATGTCTGAGTGTTGATGGCTAAGAAGGTGGAAAAAGAAGCAGAAGTGCTAGATATCCAGCAAAAACTTCCACCAAGAGTATCGGCAATGCTCCAGACATCAGCTACTTCCTGGCCATCAGAGAGCAAGATTGAGAGGGGGACAGAATTGTAGTGCCCACTGACTTTTTGAATCTTGTCCCATATGACTATGGAAGTGGTGGTAGAAGATATGCTGGTTGTGAACTTAATCAACAATTCCTTTTGGCTTTCACATCTTACCCACCTAGCATGTGCACGGGCCCGCTGAAAAGCAATGTTGTTTGAGAGTGTGAGATAACTATGGAAAGTATAGGAGGCTTGTTTTTGAGCCTTCCATGACATGTGGCAGGCAGGATTCCACCATGGACATGGATATCGTGGGAAACGTGTCAAGGTTTTAGGAATAGACTGAGCAGCTGCTTATATAATACAGTCAGTTACTGCTGGCACACAGTCGTCTATTGATGGCTTACAGACAATAGCAGGATCAAATTTAGCAAGAGCAGTGAAAGAGGGCCAGTTTGCCTGATCCAGCTTCAACCAGTGCACATTGATGTAGTGGTATCAACCATGGCCAGTCTCTCTAAAGATTGTAGGAAAATGAGCACTGCCTCGTGGATTCCTGTCAACCCTCCATGAAAAATGGGAAAATAATGAAAAGAGCAAATTGAGAGATCAACAGCAGTATAGGACTGACTAGGTGCAAATAAATAAGTAGAAGAACCAGCAATGAAAAGAAAAAGGTTGTGATCAGAGTGACTCCTCCTATCAATATCAGAACTTCTCCAGAGGGGATGATGTCCATTAAAGTCCTCCAGGATGAAAAAGGTAACGGCAAATGTTAAATGAGAGCATCAATGCCTGATTGGTCATATGTCTCTCAAGGTGACAGGTAGAGAGAACAAACAGTGATGGTATGAGCTAAGGAAACACGAATGGATATGGCCTCCAAGGGTGTGTCGAGTGGCAAAGACAGGGTGGGCACGTGCTGATAAACCAACAGTGCCATCCCTCCATTCACTTGTCCATCACACAGCCTGTTATTTCTGTATAAAGAAAACTGCCAAAATGTGACTGTATTGGCAGGTTTCAGAAATGTTTCCTGTAAGGAAAGACAAATAGGATGGTTGGAAGCAATCAGTGTTTTGATGTCATCCAGATTAGAACGTAAACCTCGACAGTTCCATTGTATCAAGGTGGCCATTTTTATTTATATGTAAGTGAATTGGGTGGAAAACCCTTCTGTTTATGACTATGTCTTTTTACTTTTCTGTCTTTATTTGAGGGAGGTCTATCGAGCTAATGGATCATGCCCTGGGTCAACTGGGCAGGTCTTTGCTGTTGGAAGAGGATTCCAGCAAATGAGGACAAGAAAAAATGATCATTTTGCATCTTCAGGTGAGAGAAGATGTATCCAAGGAAATGCATGTACACAAAACTGAAGGAAGTGGATCTTGAGGTTTGGTGGAATGTATATAAGGGACAGAGATAATGGTTGAAGTTGATTCATCAACTTTTTTAACCTTGGAGGTCAAAAGACTTTTCATTTGTTTGGAGGAATGATTCTTTAGGTGGCACAGAAAGATCTGTCTGCACTCCCATAGTAGTTGTGGAATGAAGTGCAGCAGCATAGGTCCAATTTTCGAGCCTCAGAATAGGTAATGTTATGAATCCTTTTTATAATGCTGCACCCCTTTTTCTTCCAACCATTTTGGGCAAGAACAAAAGTAGGACAAGTGAGAGCCAGTGTAACTGATGCAATGAGGGTCCATTTCACACTTGTAGGCATCATGGTCCTTGCTACTGCAACAAGCACGCATTGAGGAACCATGACATGACATCTTTGAGTGACCGAACTGTTGACACTGGAAACATCAGAGAGGGTTTGGAATGTATGGCCATACTCTGCAATTAAGATAACCTACTTTGATGGTGTCAAGCAGATGTGGTGATATAAATGTGAGAATGAGAACATTGGTTGTCACCATAATTCCATTTTTGCGAGTGGATATATGCCTCACTACAGAAACTCCTTGGGTGGAGAAACCAGCAAGAATGTCTGACTCTGGAATGTTCTTCAAACCCCACTCAACAATAACTCCTCATGATGAATTCAAAGCAGCATGAGGTGTAACTTCAACAGGTATATCCCCAATTACCTTTGAATGCAAGAGATATTCACTGTATTGAGATGTGGATGTTTCCACCAATATTTCACCCAACTGAAGCTTCTTTTCTGACTTTGGAGAGCCAGCAAGTCCTTCTGGTCCCTTCTGAATGAAAAAGGGAGATATTTGCCTTAAAGGATTGTCTGAAAGAGAATATTGGATAAGAAAATGAGGTACAACAGGTGATACAGATGGTAAGGATTGCTACTAAGAATCTTCAAGACGTGGTCGTTTACCTGTTGACTGTTTTTCACTATTTTATTAAGATTTTTAATTGGAGTATCCATAATAAAGAGAGGGAAATTTTGGTGCCCACTGACCCCACCCACCATGGAGCACTACGAGTGGATGCACTACAATGTCAAACAAAGACACTGCAGCAAACGTCAGGGTTCGTGAGCACTATACCCAAACACCAGTATATTCCTGCCTACAGGAATTCAAGGCCAAAGTGGTGTGTTAGGGTTAGACCCTTAACCATCAGGAACCTCTCCTCCTATTCACGGGTTGGCATGCACGGCAAACACGTGGGTAGATGTTTAGATCCCAGAGGAGGTAACCTGAAAGAACAGAACCTTCCCTGGGAGGTGGGGTTACACCATCAATCAATCTTAACCTCTGTTTACCAGTCTCACATGAAGAAATAAAATAAGTCAACTCTGAACCTCAGGGTACATTCTTTAACCCACAGTATAGCCTGTACCCTAGCTGTTGATATTATAGGAATACAAGGTCTGTTCAAAAAATATGCGGACTGTTTGAATTGTATGGTTCCAGTTGGTTCCAGGGGAATTCGCTTGGTTTGCACAGATCAGCTGATTACAATGCCATTTCCCGATTGCAGATATCTTCATTTGTGTATTAGCTATGCAGATTTAAGTAAAGTGTGATTTTTTTCACTTGGCAGGTTTCAGAATGAATGACCTGAAGGAGCAACGAATTGCTGTGAAATTTTGTGTTAAACTTGGAAAATCTGTGACTGAAACTTTTGCTATGCTTAACACGGCTTACGGTGATGTTGCTATGAAGCATACGGCATGTTTCAAGTGGCATGGACGTTTTAAGGATGGTCGACAGTCCATTGAAGATGATGACGTCCTTCCATCTCAACTGACAAACCACACGTCGAAAAAATCAATACCCAGGTGCAGGCAAATCAACGTCTGTCTGTCAGGCAGCTTGCTGAAGAGTGTGGGATATCAGTTGGATCTTGTTACGAGATTTTGACCGAAAAATTGAAGATGCACCGCGTCGCTGCGAAATTTGTGCCTCAGAGCTCGGGAATTTTTGGCCAAACACTCGATCACTGTTCTTCCCCACCCCTACTCACCTGACCTTGCTCCTTGCGATTTTCTCTTGTTCCCCAAACTCAAAAGACCCTTGAAAGGAAGAAAAATTGAGATGATTCCCAAGATTAAGACAAATGCGACGAAGGAGCTGGAAGACATTACAAAAGAAGCGTATCAGGACTGTTTCAACAAGTGGAAACACCGTTGGGACAAGTGTGTGCATTGGGGAGGAGAGTACTTTGAAGGGGTCCCAGATCTGTAACTTTTAAATAAAGTACATTTTGTTTCATGACGTCAGTCCGAGTATTTTTTGAGCAGACCTCGTACTGATACAAAAATTAATAGTTAATAGATTTAATAAAGAAAATTTAAAATTATTAAACTATTCTGTAACAAATATAAAAATGTATTAAATGAAATTATTAAACTATTCTGTCACAAATATAAGAATATTAAATGAAATTATTACTAATAATTATTTTTAATTAAAAATAAGATCATTTAAGAACTTGGCACTACTTTATATGTATTTACACCTTGAGCTGTAAGATCATTTAAGAACTTGGCACTACTTTATATGTATCTACACCTTGAGCTGTATATAAAAGCACTACACTCATAGTAACTTTAGTTCACTGATATAATTCAATGTCATGTTAATTAGTTTTAGTCCCTCTACCATACTGACATCAAGAGGTAAGTTCCATCTCACTTATCCCCAAATGGTGGTACTTTATTTTCTTAATTTTATTTTTTACCATTATCTTTTTCTTATTCTAATTTGGGAGAGCAATCACCTTCCAACAATTGCCTGCAGGCAGTAGAGGGTAAAACAGACATGAAACATTGTGGGCTTAAGCACCCACATCTTCCTCCCCTAATTTTTAGTCTAATTAAGTCTATTTCTTATGCAAGAAGGGTGGATTGGAGGTTTAGACTGAAAGAAGTGTATCTCCACCACAATGTGGGTCCAACTTCTATAGTCACCTCCAAAACCTAGATACATTTTATAATCCAACATTGTCCCAGAATCTTTTTTAAAATACAGTGTATTTTGTTTAATTGTTTAAATTTTAATGTATTTTCTTTTGGCTTTTAAAAATCATGGTTATCATATATACACACACACACACACAATAACATCTATATAAAAGTTATTTCTACTTTATGGAGTACATTGTTTGGATCTTCAAACACACATCCTCATATATTTAAAGCAATGTAAGAGATACATCATATTCAACTTTTTAATACCAGATATGTTAGAAGTATCCCAGTTTACTTACAGGTTTAAGCCATAAAAATCATTTGTACCATGTTTAAAAAAAACCTACCATAACTTTGACAGAAATTTGAGATTTAAATGATTCTTCTAAATTTAAAACAAATCTGCACACACACTTCTCTCTCAGTATAAGTTTTTTTCACAACACCTGTCTCATACTGTCTCTACTCCACCCTGTCCACCACTGAACACTGCAACACTTGTAGAATGCTGGATTACTTTCACAGTTAACACTGAATGTTGGATCAGTAAAATTCATCACAAGAACAGTATGGAGATTTTGCTGTACCCCTGAAAAAAATAAAAATCATGGAGCTATAAGTCTGAGAATTCATCTTTAATTTGCACAATTTACAAAATGTTCCAATTTTTTTATTTTTACTGAACTTTAAAACAGGGAAGGTACCCACTTACTTTACTAATGCAGACTTCCTTAGTTTCACTTCAACACAATATTTTTAACTAATTTAAACTAAATGAAACATTGGTAAAGGCATTCAAGAATTATTAATAATAACACAGAGAAAATAAAGAAATGTAGAAAATGTTTAAGCTGAAAAAATATAAAACATTATTTAACTGTCTTGTACCTTTGGGCAAAACAAACTGATTGAATTAAGATATGGTTATTTTAGTAATGCTTTATCATCTTATCATAAGTTTTAAAAATATAACATTTCATAAAATATTTGATATTCCTTTGTTCAACTACTACACAAATCAATAAAAAACAACATAAAATATCAAAAGGGTTTCTGTGGTGTTCATGATAAACCAAAGTATCAGAACAAAGCAGGACAGAAAGTTGTTATAAACCAAAGTATCAGAACAAAGCAGGACAGAAAGTTGTTATAAACCAAAGTATCAGAACAAAGCAGGACAGAAAGTTGTTACAAACCAAAGTATTAGAACAAAGCAGAACAGAAAGTTGTTATAAACCAAAGTATCAGAACAAAGCAGGACAGAAAGTTGTTATAAACCAAAGTATCAGAACAAAGCAGGACAGAAAGTTGTTACAAACCAAAGTATTAGAACAAAGCAGGACGGAAAGTTGTTATAAACCAAAGTATCAGAACAAAGCAGGACAGAAAGTTGTTACAAACCAAAGTATCAGAACAAAGCAGGACAGAAAGTTGTTATAAACCAAAGTATCAGAACAAAGCAGGACAGAAAGTTGTTACAAACCAAAGTATTAGAACAAAGCAGGACAGAAAGTTGTTATAAACCAAAGTATCAGAACAAAGCAGGACAGAAAGTTGTTATAAACCAAAGTATCAGAACAAAGCAGGACAGAAAGTTGTTATAAACCAAAGTATCAGAACAAAGCAGGACAGAAAGTTGTTATAAACCAAAGTATTAGAACAAAGCAGAACAAAAAGTTGTTATAAACCAAAGTATTAGAACAAAGCAGAACAGAAAGTTGTTATAAACCAAAGTATCAGAACAAAGCAGAACAGAAAGTTGTTATAAACCAAAGTATTAGAACAAAGCAGGACAGAAAGTTGTTATAAACCAAAGTATTAGAACAAGGGCAGAACAGAAAGTTGTTATAAACCAAAGTATTAGAACAAAGCAGGACAGAAAGTTGTTATAAACCAAAGTATTAGAACAAGGGCAGAACAGAAAGTTGTTATAAACCAAAGTATTAGAACAAAGCAGGACAGAAAGTTGTTATAAACCAAAGTATTAGAACAAGGGCAGAACAGAAAGTTATTATAAACCAAAGTATTAGAACAAAGCAGAACAGAAAGTTGTTATAAACCAAAGTATTAGAACAAAGCAGAACAGAAAGTTGTTATAAACCAAAGTATTAGAACAAAGCAGGACAGAAAGTTGTTATAAGCCAAAGTATTAGGCAGAAGCAGGACAGAAAGTTGTTATAAACCAAAGTATTAGAACAAAGCAGGACAGAAAGTTGTTATAAACCAAAGTATTAGAACAAGGGCAGAACAGAAAGTTGTTATAAACCAAAGTATTAGAACAAAGCAGAACAGAAAGTTGTTATAAACCAAAGTATTAGAACAAAGCAGGACAGAAAGTTGTTATAAACCAAAGTATTAGAACAAAGCAGAACAGAAAGTTGTTAAAAACCAAAGTATTAGAACAAAGCAGGACAGAAAGTTGTTATAAACCAAAGTATTAGAACAAAGCAGAACAGAAAGTTATTATAAACCAAAGTATTAGAACAAAGCAGAACAGAAAGTTGTTATAAACCAAAGTATTAGAACAAAGCAGGACAGAAAGTTGTTATAAACCAAAGTATTAGAACAAGGGCAGAACAGAAAGTTGTTATAAACCAAAGTATTAGAACAAAGCAGGACAGAAAGTTGTTATAAACCAAAGTATTAGAACAAAGCAGAACAGAAAGTTGTTATAAACCAAAGTATTAGAACAAAGCAGAACAGAAAGTTGTTATAAACCAAAGTATTAGAACAAAGCAGAACAGAAAGTTGTTATAAACCAAAGTATTAGAACAAAGCAGGACAGAAAGTTATTATAAACCAAAGTATTAGAACAAAGCAGAACAGAAAGTTGTTATAAACCAAAGTATTAGAACAAAGCAGAACAGAAAGTTGTTATAAACCAAATTATTAGAACAAAGCAGAACAGAAAGTTGTTATAAACCAAAGTATTAGAACAAAGCAGGACAGAAAGTTGTTATAAACCAAAGTATTAGAACAAAGCAGAACAGAAAGTTATTATAAACCAAAGTATTAGGCAGAAGCAGGACAGAGAGTTAATATAAACCAAAATATTAGATACAAGCAGAACAGATAATAATTATAAACCAAAGTATCAGAACAAAGCAAGACAGAAAGCTATTATAAACCAAAACATTAGAAAGAAGCAGGACAGATTATAATTATGAACCACAGTATTAGACAAAAGTAGGACATATAATAATTATAAACCAAGGTAGAACAGAGAGAATTCTAAACTAAGGTATGATAAAGAGGCAAAATAGAGTAATTATAAATCAAAGTATTAGACAAAAGCAGGACAGAAAGCTATTATAAACCAAAACATTAGAAAGAAGCAGGACAGATTATAATTATGAACCACAGTATTAGACAAAAGTAGGAAATATAATAATTATAAACCAAGGTAGAACAGAGAGAATTCTAAACTAAGGTATGATAAAGAGGCAAAATAAAGAGTAATTATAAATCAAAGTATTAGACAAAAGCAGGACAGAGAGTATTATTAACCAAAGTATGAGACAGAAGCAGGACAAATAATAATTCAAAACAAAAGTATCAGATAAAATCAAAACAGACAGTAATTATGAACCAAAATTTTAGACAGAAGCAGGAAAGATAATAATTATAAAGTAAAGCACTAGCCAAAAGCAGGACAGACAATAACTAGAAAC
Organism: Carcinoscorpius rotundicauda; assembly: GCA_011833715.1. NCBI lineage: Eukaryota > Metazoa > Arthropoda > Merostomata > Xiphosura > Limulidae > Carcinoscorpius > Carcinoscorpius rotundicauda. The sequence continues at coordinate 89,628,358 of CM022398.1, forward strand.
CAAACAATTAGGCAAAATAAGGACACACAGAATTACAAACCAAAGTACCAAACAGAAGCAGAACAGAGAGAAATATAAACCACAGTATTAGACAGAAAAAGGACAGAAAGTATAATTAACCAAAATATTAGACAAAAGTAGGACAGATACAGATTATAAACCAAATTATTAGACACAAGTCAGTGGCATCACATAAAATAAAGAATGTCATATATTCACTAGCTGGGACTCTACTGTTCGTGATATCATATAAAATAAAGGATGTAAACTATTCACCAGCTGGGACTCTACTGTTTGTGATATCATATGAAATAAATGATGTAAACTATTCACCAGCTGGGACTCTACTGTTTGTGATATCATATGAAATAAATGATGTAAACTATTCACCAGCTGGGACTCTACTGTTTGTGATATCATATAAAATAAAGGATGTAAACTATTCAGCATCTGGGACTCTACTGTTCGTGATATCATATAAAATAAATGATGTAAACTATTCACCAGCTGGGACTCTACTGTTCGTGATATCATATAAAATAAAGAATGTAAACTATTCACCAGCTGGGACTCTACTGTTCGTGATATCATATAAAATAAAGGATGTAAACTATTCACCAGCTGGGACTCTACTGTTCGTGATATCATATGAAATAAATGATGTAAACTATTCACCAGCTGGGACTCTACTGTTCGTGATATCATATAAAATAAATGATGTAAACTATTCACCAGCTGGGACTCTACTGTTCGTGATATCATATAAAATAAATGATGTAAACTATTCACCAGCCGGGACTCTACTGTTCATGATATCATATAAAATAAAGGATGTAAACTATTCACCAGCTGGGACTCTACTGTTCGTGATATCATATAAAATAAAGGATGTAAACTATTCACCAGCTGGGACTCTACTGTTCGTGATATCATATAAAATAAAGGATGTAAACTATTCACCAGCTGGGACGCTACTGTTAGTGATATCATATAAAATAAATGATGTAAACTATTCACCAGCTGGGACTCTACTGTTCGTGATATCATATGAAATAAATGATGTAAACTATTCACCAGCTGGGACTCTACTGTTCGTGATATCATATAAAATAAAGGATGTAAACTACTCACCAGCTGGGACTCTACTGTTCGTGATATCATATAAAATAAATGATGTAAACTATTCACCAGCTGGGATGCTACTGTTAGTGATATCATATAAAATAAAGGATGTAAACTATTCACCAGCTGGGACTCTACTGTTCGTGATATCATATAAAATAAATGATGTAAACTATTCACCAGCTGGGACTCTACTGTTCATGATATCATATAAAATAAAGGATGTAAACTATTCACCAGCTGGGACTCTACTGTTCGTGATATCATATAAAATAAAGGATGTAAACTATTCAGCATCTGGAACTCTACTGTTCGTGATATCATATAAAATAAAGGATGTAAACTATTCACCAGCTGGGATGCTACTGTTAGTGATATCATATAAAATAAATGATGTAAACTATTCACCAGCTGGGACTCTACTGTTCGTGATATCATATGAAATAAATGATGTAAACTATTCACCAGCTGGGACTCTACTGTTCGTGATATCATATAAAATAAAGGATGTAAACTACTCACCAGCTGAGACTCTACTGTTCGTGATATCATATAAAATAAATGATGTAAACTATTCACCAGCTGGGATGCTACTGTTAGTGATATCATATAAAATAAAGGATGTAAACTATTCACCAGCTGGGACTCTACTGTTCGTGATATCATATAAAATAAAGGATGTAAACTATTCACCAGCTGGGACTCTACTGTTCGTGATATCATATAAAATAAAGGATGTAAACTATTCACCAGCTGGGACTCTACTGTTCGTGATATCATATAAAATAAAGGATGTAAACTATTCACCAGCTGGGACTCTACTGTTCGTGATATCATATAAATTAAAGGATGTAAACTATTCAGCATCTGGGACTCTAGTGTTTGTGATATCATATAAAATAAAGGATGTAAACTATTCAGCATCTGGGACTCTACTGTTTGTGATATCATATAAAATAAAGGATGTAAACTATTCAGCATTTGGGACTCTAATGTTCGTGATATCATATAAAATAAATGATGTAAACTATTCACCAGCCGGGACTCTACTGTTCGTGATATCATATAAAATAAAGGATGTAAACTATTCACCAGCTGGGACTCTACTGTTCGTGATATCATATAAAATAAAGGATGTAAACTATTCACCAGCTGGGACTCTACTGTTAGTGATATCATATAAAATAAAGGATGTAAACTATTCACCAGCTGGGAACTCTACTGTTCGTGATATCATATAAAATAAAGGATGTAAACTATTCACCAGGTGGAACTCTACTGTTAGTGATATCATATAAAATAAATAATGACAAAAATTCCAGATTTTGTATTTCTCGCTTCTTAATATATGCACTTTCTGTACTCAATAATAGGATCAATCATTGGGAATCCAACAGTTTGACTTGGATAACGTAGAAATAATCTACAAAGAGTTAACAGAAAGTATCTTGTATCCTATAAGTGTACATTATTCTATCATATAGTCTTGAGAATATTTAGGTCTTTTAAGATGTTTCTAAACTGGTTATGAGTTGATGGTTGTTTGTTACAAGGTCTAAGCAAGTCACACAAAAAAGTAAAATACAGATATTTTAAATAATTCATTTAATACCACTAATTACTGTGGAATTGTCTAATGTGTTGCACATAATGTGAATTATTTTATCCAATTCATTTGATAAGTGAACATTCTAGAAGTAAGTCAGGATTTTAGGTTTAAGATGTAGATTTATTTGAGATATACGAATTTCCTAGTAGTATAAAGAATTGTTATGTACTCATTATTCATAAGTATGAAATGCCTTTAAATAATGTTTTTAAATCTCACGTTTTGCAAAATAACTATATATGGATCCACGGAATCCTTCTTGTGAAGACTTGTCTCTTAGAGGACCAAGGAGAGGTTCCATTTCTTCAGGAGCATAGAGTCCAGGGATTTCTCCAGCTGCCAAGATACTGTTCACCATCTCAAGAAACTGGGAGTCTATCAAATGGTGGTCTTCCAAGATCATCACAACTTCATGACCATCAATACCAGCCACCTGAAACAGCTGTTCAATCATAGAAGGTTAGTGTTTTTATAAAAAAAAACTTCCATAAATTTTTGAAATATTTTGTTTACAACAACCTGGGTATCTATATTTGTTCTCCAGATAAATCAAAATTATTTGAGAAACCTCAGTAAAATAGAAAAACAAATGTCAATAATATGGGTTTTTATACTTGTTGTCTAAGTAAATAAATATTACTTGATAAATCAAGCAAGAAACAAAATTACAATTTTCATACACTGAAAACTTACATCTGCTTCATCTGAAACAATACTTCAGGCTGGCGGTACTAATGGCCCAATGAGGGATTTACTGGCCTTAATGTTCAGGAGATTGAGTGTTCTATGGATATCCTTTGTTCTTCCAACTTCATCTTCTTCTGTGCCTTTTGATCTTGGCTTTATTGACAAGGCTTCACTTCACAATAATTCCCAGAATTGACATAAGAATTGATTTGCTATAGCAATCCATACCTGGCCATCTGGCATCAAGAAAATTGATTCAACTTGTGAAAGGACTTATGTGGATTGGTTCACCCTAATCCAAAAATTCCTTCATAAGTAACCAACATCCCATGAGGATAAGACGAGGACACCCAAATGAAGGGGTGAGCTCCATGTAACAGTTCCATTCAAGGAATTAAGAAAAGTGTAACAGTACCTGCAGGTTGACTGGTATACTCTAATCTAAAACCTCCTCTATGGGGAATTGATATCCTGCAATGGTAGGAGAAAGATACCCAATGTGTTTATGCTACACCAGTAGAAGTGCCATTTCTACATCAAGCAGAATACCACAAGCCCTACTCTTGACTGAAATGTTAACAGACTTGTTTAGTGGAACTCATTCAGGAGGAAACCTCCATGGCCCACAAGCTCAGCAGCTTGAATGTGAAAAGTGGTAAGGACTCATGTACTCCATGCAAGAAGGGGGTGGGAATAATGCATTGTGGAGTCCAAAGGACCATTTCTCACGGAAGACATTGTAATTGATGACAATGAAATTCTAGTCTGAATAGCAGACCATACTGAGTTCTTCATTCACGAATGATAGGGTTGGGCAGCTATCTTCATCTACTTTACCCATTTTGTCCATAGTAGCACGATCCAGAATGGACATATTTATGAAGCAAATGTTACAAAACACTGAGCATTTGAGTGATCTTGTCAAACACTCCATCTCTGCTGTGACTGTGCTGAGCCAGTCAACATGGCATAGAGTGCAGATTTTATTGTTAAAGAATACCACTTGCCACAGAAAAGGATCCAAGAAACATACGAAGCAAGAGCCCCTTTAAGAAAAGAAAGCATCAATAAACCCAGTGTCATTGTTGCACCAAAAAGTGAAGTATAGCCACATGTAGTAAATGATACCTGAAGGATAAGGAAACTGTGAAAAATGAACATTGGCATGATGGTCAACATGTCTGATCACATAATCTCCTTCAAAGGCTAACCTCGAAGAGAAGAAGAGAAAAGATGAAGGGGATGATGAGAATTGATGTAAAATGGAAGATTGGAAAGTGACAAGAGGAAAAAACCCATGAAATGAAATGATGACCCTATTAAGATGGGTTAAGGAAGAAAAAGTGTTGCCCATGAATATATAGCCAAGAACGGATACTATTGAAAGGAACAGTGTGGGAAATAAAACAACCAGGGGAACATTCTGGTCATAAAATGCAACACAATGTAATACTGAAAGATGGATGTACATGAGTACATTCATGTGTATACATTGTTATCTATTGGTCAGAAGGTTTTACAATGCAAAATCACCAAATTGTTATAAAAAAATCTTTACTTTCTCTCCCTCTGAGTTTACAGTAAGTTTAAGGACTTGCAATGCTCAAATTCAAGGCTTGAATCTCCATGGCTTACAGAGTACAGATAATCCATTGGGTACCTTTTCATTACAACAATGATATTTATTTTAAGGCAAAAGCACAAACAATAACATACTGTACCATAATATATGTATGTGAATGATGGTCACAGCAAATATAGAAGATATCATCAACAGGTCAAGAGAGGAAAGAATACACTTTAGGAGAAAGACAAAACAAAAGGGTACATATGGGGTAAAGTAATGGAATAGAGTACAACATGAATGTCCAGTCTGGAGCATGAAATAATCGAGGCAAACAATGTATTCAGAAAGAGCACAATAAAGAAAAATAAGAGGAAAAGACACTGTGGTAACTAAGATCAAATGGGATGAAAGAAACGAAACTGGATCCAATATGAAAACTTGACCACTCCAACAGGGACATGACAGTAGTCAGGTGTAAAGATGAAGGTAGGAAAATGTGGAATGGAGAATCAGTGACTGTATTATAAGAAAGGAAAAGGGAGAGGAGAATGAGCCAAAAATTGGAACAAGAGAATAAACTTCTGATAGGTGGGCCAGTGAGTGAAATCAGAAGCACCAATCACAAAGTGGTACAGAGGAGTAAGAAAATCAGATATAATCACAGGAGAATACATGAAAGGTTTGACCAAATCTGGATAAAGGCTGCCATAGCCAAATCCAAGGATAGGGAACAGAAGACCAAAAACATTAACTGTTGAAAGGAGGAGGAGGTTAATGTACCAATATGAAGAGCATATCACTGGATTCCAACTCACTGAAAAAAAAGAAATAAGAGATCACTCTTTTGGGTAAACCCATTTCAGTTGGGAAAATGATCCACCTGAAGTCTGGAGACACCCTGTATGCAACTCATTATCAAATTAATTTGGCTATCATAAACCAAAAAGATCCAGGTGGAAAAGAAACACAAGGATCCTGATTGAATGCATGCTTGGAAGGAGATGCAAGCCACAGTTGTTAATTTATCAGAGTGGATCATGACCTCTGGAGACAGAAAAAAAAGAATCCAAAGCCCAGCTGACAGCAAGAAATTCTAGGACAGTGACAGAAATTTAATATAATACCTCAGACAAACAGCCCAATGTCAGACTGTGATTGACACACACACCACAGCCCTGGAGGGATGCACCCACAAACAGATGGAAATTTAGCTAAAGAGAAAGAAGCATGACATCTGCAGAAGTATGAACCAGGTCTAACCATCAAAAGAGATAATTAATATGGTAGGAAAAAAGGGGAATGAGAGAATCCAAAGGACCCTGACCATAGTTCCATTGGCCCTGGAGTATCCGTGAAATGGATTTCAGATGAGTTCAATCAAGGGACCGGAGAGGAGTTAGCAATGACCATGCCCTCAAAATAAGAAAAGCTCATGAGTAGAAAGTAAGGAAGCAGACAGAGTGTATTGAACGACCCATACACAAGTGTTAGAGGAGAAGGTTGAGCCTGACTTGGAACAGTGATAGAGAAAACATTCAAAGAACAATGTATTGGGTAGGATGTAGGAAGAACTTCATCTAGCTGTAAAATCAGCGTGCTTGACCAGTGTCTAGAATGTAGGAAGGACTTCACCTAGCTGAAAAAACAGCCTGCTTGACCAGTGTCTAGAAGTAATCAGTTGTCTTAGGGAAAGGGAAAGTGTAACCCCAGGTCATGAAAATTTAGAGTGAAGGCCCACACCAACCAACAAAGATAAAAAGTGCCAAAGTCAAACCAAAAGGTAAGATGCAAAATCAGTACACCACTCCACAATGGGGAAACTAAAGATAAGGACAAAAATGTTCTCAGATAGAAATATATGTAAATATACGCTGGAGAGGACCTTTTCATTCACCCAAAGACCTTAATAAAAAGCCTTCTGAAGAAAAGGCAGGATATCTTGGTGAACTGTGTGGTGTGAATTAATGGAGTAAGATAGGATAGGTCGATGATCAGCCCCCTAGTCTCTTTGAAAACCCTAAATAGGTGAGAGTAAACCCCCAAACTGTTTAGGGAGATCTAACAGTATGTTGTGTGAAGAAGGATCAGCTGACTCATAAAGATGCTCACATGAACATGGATCCTAAGGAGGAGGAAGGACACAGGCATGCTGGACCAGGGAGAAGTAAGAAAGGGGATTAAAGAAGCTACTAATGAGATATCATGACCCTGAACAAAGGTCAACAGAAGAGCTCAAACTGGACCCACCAGGTAGTCTTCAGAACCATTGTTGGTATGCCTTGCATTGTTAGAAAGAAAACAAACTACGGCTTAGGGGGAAGAAGGAAAAAAACAAGGATAAACAAGGGTAGGTTTGGGGGACAGATACTGATAGCATACATGGCATTGACAGTGACAAATGTGTCACTGAAAAAAACAAGGGTGTAAAGTCAGTGAACCAAAGTAAACCTGGATTCCAAGGGCTCTGGAATCATGATAAATATGTAACAAACCCAAATACTGGATACTTTTAAGTTTTATCAATTAGTATAGCATACAATCTTACCTAATAATCAACATTTTATTACAACTTCTTGATTTAACAAAGCAATATAAAAAAAATCCTGAATTTTCCACAGTGTGACCCATGTGACACTTTCTCTTGACCTCCTGTTTTCTCAACTTTACCCTCCATCATCCCTTCAAAAAGTTTGAAATTAAATGTAAACCACTCACCTAAACTCATTATTGCTCAAACAAACCATAATTTTTATTGCCTTCACTTTTATTTAGTTACAGAACTATCAAATAGTAAATCAGATCCTGACTGTCACACTCACCTTTCACAGCTTCTCTTTCAAACTTGTTGACAGCTCTCTCTTACTTTTAATTATATGTTATATGTAGCCAACAAAAAGTAAAAGTTTTCATCTATTAAATGGCATATTGTAGAATACTGTATTCTGAATAGATTGTATTAATATCACTTAGAAATACAACTTTGGTTTCCACAAGAGCTAGCTTGGATGAATTTGTAATGGCTTTTGTTAGAGACCCAGACAAATTGCAACAGGTAAGGGAAATTGGCTGTTTTTTACATGTTATTATTTTACATTCTTTAGTGCATTATTTCATTATTATGTAATGCATTACTACCATTAGTAAAAAATTAGTCCTCACGAGTAAAGACAAAGTAGATCCACATTTCTCTATTATTACAAAAGTTACTACAGTGTAAAAATAGGGATTTCTTTAAGTTAGTTAAAATTATTTTAGGTGAAATAAATAATATAATGAAAATGTTTCACAAGGCACACAAGCAAACGGCTCATGGATAACGTACGTAGAGTGATGTGAGGCTCATATTCCCCAAGAGATTTAGAACCTGTAATTGTGTGAATAGTAGTTAGACATACTTCAAAGGACAACAGAACAATGACATTTAATGATAAATAGATGTGCTTAAACTGGATAAACCAGTTTGGTTTCTTGTTACAATCTGAAGTCACTCTAGAAAGAAAAAAGTGTAATTTAGATTTATTTCAGTTATTTTTTTGGTGGTGGTGGGTCCAAAGTCAGTCGAATTAATTGATCCTGCTTCGATGCCGATGTAACTTTAAAAATCATGACAAAATGAGCACTGTACTTTGTATCGACTACTTACTGTCTTTAAGTCATTCTTGAACTGTTTAACACCATAATTACGACTAATTTTTGGAGAAAATAACGTTGCTTGATGCATGTGAGCAACAACCGAAGCAGCAAGTCTTCGGCCAACACCGTTGACGCCTGCAAGTAGAAGTGACCCTCCTGGAGACGTAAGTACTCGGTCGACCTTAGCAATCTGGTCAAGAACTTCTCGAAACACAATGATATTTACATCTTGAACTTCGTGACCTAAAACAAACACAAGATGAAATTATATAGAATGTATTTTCAAACAAGCCAAACCATAATCATTCCAAAAGGAGCTTAAGTCACTTGTAAATAATGAAAAAAAAACTCCATCTTGTAAAACTTCACCTCAATATTGTCATACTGACACTTATTTTTACACTTTTCAATATTTCTGTACATATATTCACTTCATGGTTAGAAGATAAAAAAATGATAAATTCTGTATTAAACTTTTCTACTACAAACACATGACTTCAAGTAACATTTCATAATTACTAGTATGAAACTTCTTACCTTACATATATAAACACAATGAAGAAAAACTAATGCTCTAACTCAGCTATACATCCTAGTTTTATTTTTCAACTAAACTCTATATAAACAGTAACAAACATTACACTGTAACACATATTCAAATACTTATGCTATGACAGTATACTTAGTAATAAATATTTTATTTTTAACAAGTTATGATAAATCAGGCAGTTCATCTTAAGAGCCTTCTACGTTTGTTTGTTTTTCCCCAGCTGATACTAACCCTGTAACATGAATAACCTGTTTAAAAATCAAATATTTTTAGCTAGCTGCATTACCTAACCAGTCAATATTTAATTGAATGTACAGAAAAAAAAAAAGATGACAGCATAAACTTACAGTTTACTTACAAGTACTAAAACAAATTACTGTGATAAAAAACTGTAGTAGAAAAATAAACCTTATTTAAGTAAAACAAAAGTATATTTTAAATAAACTGACAAACTGATCTGAAACTCTGGATGTTAATCATAAATACGTTCCAATTATCAGGGCAAATATTTTATCATTCAAGATAAAAACAAATGTCCACAAATATACTAAACCTGCTCTCATTATCCCCATCCTCTCTGTAACTGACCAATCAGAATAATGGATAACCAATTTCCATAAATACCACTCTCTATTGTGACAGTCATACACACACACATAAATATCACATTATAACTATCCCAACAAACATTATATAGCCTCAGTTACATGTACACATACGAAGACATAATACAACTACACCACGGAACAGTACAGGGGTGGCCAAACTTGCTTAACGTAAGAGCCACATACAATAAGCTTCAGATGTTTGAAAGCCACAAGACATGAACAAATATTACTCGTTTTTTTTGTTATGTGCAGATTTTGTTACATAAATTTTATATAAATATTAAAAAATACATTATGTAATAATATTTATTCATGAATGTAGTTTGTAAACTGTTAATTTGTATTAGTTTCAATAATCACAAAGTACACACATATATATACCAAATGTTTTCAAAATCCTGGCTGGTTATTGTTTTAACTATATTGATCGTATTTAATACGGTAATAAACTGGGGAAATATCTGAGAAAAATATGCAAATTTGCATTTCAATAACATTAAATTAGACGGCAAAAAATAGAAATAAAAAGGGGTAAAAACAGATATTTTTAATGATATTTAAATATTTTAGTAAATATCTGGTCAAAACAAGGAGGAAAAATATGTAAAACAATAAAATTAGTCTTATCATAATATTTTTCTGATACAATAATCAGGTTATTTGCTGCAAGTAGAAATCTTATGAGTTGTGAGTCATTGAAATTCCAGCTGAAATGTTGTCAAGGTTATATGAATTAACTCCATCAGGTGTTGATCTGTAAGGATTGCATGATGCACTGACTTCACAAACTTCATTACAGAGTACAGTAACTCACAGCAGTATGTTGTGCTGAAAACTGAAACGAGTTGTACATTGGTTTTCTTCAGTTCAGGATATTTTATTTCTGAAACTTGCTTCCAAAGCTCAAATGCAGAACAGGATTCATGGATCATCTTTAGACCAAAGTCCTCCCACAGTTCTATTAGTTCCATTTCCACAGCAGATAATTCCATAACCAGAGCTCTGAAAATTGGACAACCATCAATGATCACATCAACCATGAATGGATTTACAAGAAAGGTGAAGCATGGCTTCAGCTTCTGCAAGTCCGCAAACCTGTCTAGGAAATTATCAAGTAGTCCTTGTAATTTTTCTTTGCATTATTCCAGTTTGTGGTCTTTTATTTCAATTTCACGGAATGTATTTACTCTCCTTTTGAAATTGAGAAGTAACTGTAGTTTCTTTGAAAAAGTCTTATTTTATTCTGAAAGCTGAAAAATGTCTGAGTAAGATCAGAAACAATCTCATCCTCACCCTGGAGTGCCAAGTTGAGAGTTTGTAGATGGTTCATTATATCAGTAAGGAACATTAGATCTTGCATCAATTCATTATTTCCCAGTTGAAGATAAAATCTATTATTTTCTTCAAAAAAGTAATAACAGGTTCCAACAGATCGACAAATCTATTTAAGACATTGCTGGTTGACAGCCACTTCACAATACAGTAGAAAGAGACATCACTGGGTTTATCTTCAAGCACCAGTTCTTCAATAAAATTTTTGAACTGTCGGTGGGTCTTCCCATTTGAAATGAAATTGACAATTTCAAGAACAAATTTCATAAAATCTTCACACTGGCTGTCAGGTGTTCATGATGAATAATGCATTGAACAGGAAAAAACCCTGGAAAGCTACATTTTTCCCCACTATTGCAGGTGCTCCATCTGTTGCAACACCGACAAGTTCATCCAGTGTAACATCAGCATTTGATGAGGCTCCGTCAAGCGAATTTTTAATGTCAGCACCAGGAGTTGTTTCTTTCACTGCCAAAATCTCTTCTTTTACAGTTCCATCACAGAAAACATAATAAACAAATACTGCCAGTTGTAGGTTATTGTATCAGCTTACTTACTGAACGTTGTTAACAGTCTCTACTGGTTATTTAGTGATGATTTAAACACAGTAAACTTGTTTTTCTGTAATTCTGATTTAGGTGGATAATCAGATAAAAATTTGTAATTTGTTTCATAGTGGTGTTTCCAGTTACTAGCTTTGTAATTACTGAGTAACACATTGCACATAAGACACATAGGTTTACCTAACTTAACGGTGAATACAAAATCCTCCTCCCACTTTGGTTAAAAATTTCCGTTTTCATCTTCATACTTTTCCTCCTTACAATTTGATGATGCCATCTTCCTTCACAAAATTTTCACAGACACTTCTAAAAATTTAAAGTGAAAAGAAACAATAAGCTCCAATATGTGCAATGCAACCAAACTCTACAGCACCCAGTATCACACTAACATTCCACTAATTTCACTGCCAGCCACACATACCACAATCATGTGATCTCAAGTCACACCCACTAAAACAAGCATTGTCAGCACCGGCTTGTATGATTACTGATCGAACACAATTCCTCTGTAATCCTTGCTTGTACGATTATTGATCCAACACAGTCCCTCTGTAATCCTTGCTTGTACGATTACTGATCCAATAAATTCCTGTGTAATCTTTGTTGATCTGAAATTTCTTTAAACCCTGACTTAAATCTAACATTAAAATAGGTATTTAAGTTATTAAATATATTTACTCATCATGAACACTAAACATACGTTTTAATCCAGTGAATTCTCACTTTATACTCAGTAAATAATTATAAAGCTTAAAAACTTTTTATTTATCTTTTATATTAATTGTGATGCAAAAAGGATTAGTTGTTTGGTTGATTTAGTGTTTTATGGCACAAAGCAGCAAGGCTATCTGTGCCAAATGTCCTGTAAAAAGGTAAAAGTAAAGTAAATGTAGTAAAATTGATAAAAGGAAATGAAGGTAAAAACAAAACAGCAATTAAAAACATAAAATGGCATAAAACCAATGTTGACATCCAGTCTACAAAGTTGTAAAGGACTTTCTCTAGCATAATGGTAATGATCATAACCCACCAGGAAGACTAACAGGTAAGTACAAGAACCACCATCAGTCACCCGAAGTTGGCCTTTCCAGTCATGGTTCCAGGTTATGTGTCATAACAGCCATTATCAAAAGGTAAAGTAATAAAAGTTATAAAAAACACGTAGCAAAATCGTAATAATAATTCGTCTGGATGACTAACGGGTAATTCAAACGGATAGTTCAAACAGCAGGGTTAGTCACTTGAAGTTGGCCTTTCCAGCCCTGGTGTCAAGTTAATGTTCTGACCATTTTCCAATTTCAAATTGAACTAGAGAGATTGAGACTCTTAAAAGGGAACTGCAATTAAACAGGTGTAATGAATAAATATCAAACACTTAAATGAAGTTAAAAAGATTAATGGCCAGTAAAAATCTAAAAACTTTATCAAGGTGGACAGTGTTACCATCACCAATAACACTATCCAATGTTACAGACAAACCTTGGAACAGAATATGTTTAAAATAGTGCCATTGTTGAAATTATAGCGACACTAAGAAAGTAAAATGTGACTTATTTTGATCTGAGTGTTACACAGACTATACATTGGTGCATCAGTTCCAGATAAAAGAAAACGATGAGTTAAAAACTGTGACCAATGCGTAGTCTAGTTAGAACAACTTCCTCCTTCCAAACCTTATGAAAGCAAGACAGCCAAAGCCCAATACTGGGTTTTATTTGGAAAAGCTTGTTGTCGCATTGCTCACTCCAAGTGGACTGCCAGCTGGCATGGAGCTGAGTCTTGAATACAGGACCATAAATAATGTGTGGAATAAGCACAGTAGTGACAGTGCCAGAGAAGATAGACTTAGCTGCCATGTCTGCAAGCTCATTCCCACGAATACCAACATGGCCTGGTATCCAGAAAAACTGGATTGAAGTAGATGTTAATGAGAAATGGGCCAGTTGGTTTGGATATCAGTGAAAACAGGGTGTAAGCCAACAAGAAGCAATTACGGTGTCAGTAGAGAACCAAGCGATTCAATATAAATAGTGCAGTTGGAGAACTGCTTAGATTCAGTATGATCCAGGGCAAGAGATGTGGTGTACAGTTCAGCTGTTAACACAGAAGCTGTAGAGGGGATTCTGTGCACAACCACCGAACTGCAATAAACCATGGCACAACCCATAGAATTACATGATTTAGAACCATCAGTGTAAATTGGAATGGAAAGATAGAGAAAGGTATGATAATAGCCTGATGCCAGGCACTAGGAAAACATTCTCCTAACAGATCCAGTTAAAAAAATTAGAAGAATATCAAGAAAAGCAGGAGAGACATAGCTCAGCATGTTATAGTGTACATCATCAGGTCCAACAGATGTACTGCCAGACTAATGAAGGGCCATTTTCAGTTCCACCAGTGTAAAGGGACAATTACAGTCAAAGAGACAATCAGTTTGAAAGGAAAGAAGTGAATGCTCTGCCTGAGTCTTGATGGCCATGAAGGTGGAGGAACAAGCAGAAGTGCTAGATACCCAGCAAAAGCTTCCACCAAGAGTATCGGCGATGCTCCAGACATCAGCTACCTCTTGGCCATCAGAGAGTAAGAATGAGAGGGAGATAGAATTGTAGTGCCCACTGACCTTTAGAATCCTGTCCCATATGACCTTGGAACAGGTGGTAGAAGATATGCTAGTTGTAAACTTAATCCAAGATTCCTTCTGGCTTTGACATCTTACCCAGCTAACATGTGCACGGACCTGCTGGAAAGTGATGCGGTTTGAAAGTGTGGGATAACTATGGAAAGTATATCAGACCCGTTTTTGAGCCTTCTGTGTCATGTGGCAGGCAGGATTCCACCATGGATGAGAATATTGTGTAAAACTAGTTGTAACACTTTCAAACCGCATTGCTTTCCAGCAGGTCTGTGCACATGTTACCTGGGTAAGATGTCAAAGCCAGAAGGAATCTTGGATTAAGTTTACAACTAGCTTATCAGACCCGTTTTTGAGCCTTCTGTGCCATGTGGCAGGCAGGATTCCACCATGGATGAGAATATAGTTCTGACTCGAGGGATGACTATCAACCTCCATGGATCCTGCCCTGGGATGATTGAGCAGGTCTTTGTTATTGGAAGGGGTTTCCAGTGACTGAGGATGCAAACAAATGATTGTTTTGCAACTTGGGGTGGGAGAAAAAGATATATCTGAAGAAGTGCCTGTATTTGAAACCAAAGGATGTGGATTTTGCAGTTTTTTGGAATGAATGGAAGGAAGATGGGTGTAGAAGTTGATTCATCAACCTTTTTAACCAAAGAAGTCAAAAGGCATTTCCTTTGTTTTGAAAACAATTCTCTTGGAGGCACAGAGAGATCTGTTTGCACTCCCACTGTGGTTGTGGAATGAAGTGCAGCAGCATATGTCCAAAAAGAAGTGGCAGAGAGCAATTTCCGAGTCTCAGGATAACTAATGTTATAAGTCATTTTCAAATGCTGCATCTCTTTTTCCTCCAACCATTTTGGGCAAGAATAAAAGTAGGAAGGGTAGGAACAATTGCATTTGACACAATGTGGGTCTGTGTCACACTCACAGACATCATGGTCATTGCCACCACAAGGAGCACATGTCAGGGAACCACAATGTGACGTCTTTGAGTGGCTGAACCTCTGACATTGAAAACATCAGAGAGGATTTAGAATGTACAGCCATACCCTGCAATTTAAATAACCTGCCTTGATGGTGGCATGTGCACGTGGTGATTTATATGCCAAATGAGGATATTTGTCAGAAGTGTAACTCAATCTTTGCGAGTGGAGATATGCCTTACTGCAGAAACTCCTTGAGTGGAGAAACCATCGAGAATTTCTGACTCGGGGATGTTCTTCAAATCCCTCTCAACAATAATTCCTTGTGATAAATGCAAGGTAGCTTGAGGTGTAACCTCAATAGGCATATTCCGAACTGCATTTGAATTCAAGAGAAGTTCACTGTGTTGAGATGTGGATGTTTCAACCAGTATGTCTCCAGATCAAAGCTTCTTTAGTACCTCTGGAGAGCCAGCAAGTCCCTCTAGTCCCTTCTGAATAAAAAAGGGGGACATTTGCCCAAAAGTTTTTCTGAAAGAGAATGTAATATAAGAAAATGGGGTACAACTGGTGTTACAGATGTTGAAGATTGCTCCTCAGAGTCTTCAAGACGTAGTTGTTTATCTATTGACTGTTATGTCACTATTTTATTTAAATTTTTCATTGGAGGATCCATAGGAAAAAAGGAAAATTTTGGTACCCACTGACCACCCACCCACCATGGAGCCCTACAAGGGGACGCACTACAACGTCATGCAAGGACATTACAGCAACACCAGGGTTTTGTGAGTACTATACCCAAACACCAGCATCATATACAATGTCCTCAACTCCCGTTGAGAACTTCCAACACTCATACTTCGTTGATTCTAACCCAAGTAGATCAGCCAATTGACCCAAGGAAGGCCACCCAAAGGCCGCCCATCTTCAGGAATTTAAAGCCAAAGTGGTGTGTTAGAGTTGGACTCCTCAATCACCAGGAGGATGTTTAGATCCCAGAGAAGGTAAACTGAAAGAACAGAACCTTCTCTGGGAGGTCTCCTCACAACGTACACGAATCCACACCAAGGGGTGCAAAAAGGAGCTCAACCAACATATTTTCATGAGCCACACATTATATGTCAAAGAGCCAAATGTGGCTCGCAAGCCATGGTTTGGCTACCCCTAGAATAGTACATAGCCTCAGTCACACACACGCACAAGGATATAATGCAATTGCATCATGGAATAGTACATTTCAACTATTACATCAAATAATAGACAGCCCCAGTCACACACAAACACAAGGACACAATACAACTACACCATGGAATATTAGATGGCTTCAGTAAGATACAAACACACATACAAGGATATAATTATACTATTCCACGAAATAGCAGACAGCCACAGTCTCTCTCTCACACTGACAAACACAACACGAACATAATTTATAAAATGCAATGTAAAAACTGCCACGGCTTCAATATGTGAGAAATGAGCATAAAAATCAAAACCAGATTCAAAGAACACAAAAAAACACCTTGATATGTTTTAGAACACTGCAAATCAAATAAACATAACATAACCATAGAAAACACCCAGATACTAAGTAGGGAAACAAATATAAACAAACACAAAATCAAGGAAGCCTTACTTATACAACTAAAACCAAAATTAAAGCAATATAAATGAACACTTTTATACCTATACTAATTAATAGCCTAACATCCAACTTCAACGCCCCTGCAATTCTGTACTCATTTATACTCTCGTCCCTATTATGTGTATTTGGCAATGGTCACTTGCAAACTTTCTTTCTCTGTTAACCTGTAGATGGCCTAGGAAGGTCAAAACGTTGTTCTGTACTTTATTTTAATAGACGTTTTAATACACATACCAGCTGTCTTGAGATAGATATTTGCTTCAAGTGGGTTTCTTGTCATCATAAACACAAGACTGTTGAGAAAACTGGATAGCATCTTTAAATATGAAAATATTCTGAATCATCAATAAAGGTCTAAATATACATTGAAGGTGACCTTGGATAAAAACCGAGCTGATTATGGTGTTTAGCTTCCTCTTAAAATTTGTATGACCCTGTGTACAGTTGAATATCCATTACCTGTAGCGTTGGAAATTCACAGTTCATTTATCAGGATAAATGAAGTTGTTGAAAAGTGTTATTGACAATAAAACAGATAAAGCTGGTTGGGAAGAAGTTAAGTTTTTAATTTAGTCTGAGTAACCTGTTGATCTGGCTAGATACTATGGTGTACTAGTTTCAGGGCTTGTTAATCTGGCTAGATACTATGGAGTACTAGTTTCAGGGCTTGTTAATCTGGCTAGACACTATGGAATACTAGTTTCAGGGCTTGTTAATCTGGCTGGATACTATGGAGTACTAGTTTCAGGGGTTGTTAATCTGGCTAGACACTATGGAATGCTAGTTTCAGGGCTTGTTAATCTGGCTAGATACTATGGAGTACTAGTTTCAGGGGTTGTTAATCTGGCTAGACACTATGGAATACTAGTTTCAGGGGTTGTTAATCTGGCTAGACACTATGGAGTACTAGTTTCAGGGCTTGTTAATCTGGCTAGACACTATGGAGTACTAGTTTCAGGGCTTGTTAATCTGGCTAGACACTATGGAATACTAGTTTCAGGGCTTGTTAATCTGGCTGGATACTATGGAGTACTAGTTTCAGGGCTTGTTAATCTGGCTAAACACTATGGAGTACTAGTTTCAGGGGTTGTTAATCTGGCTTGATACCACAAATAGGTTTGCAATCTGTACCAATACCATGCCACCAGAACCAGAACAATACATATTGAAAACAATATCTGTTATCACACACCTTATTTTTGGAGTTTTGACCAAATGCATCCTTTGATATTTTAACTTTGCTTTTCACATAGTTATAAATGTTTGATGTGGTAGAGCTTTGGTTTCATACCTCAGTTAATAAGTAAATCAGTAAAACATGAAATATGAGAAACTGGTGATTTTCACGTTCTTGAAATGAATGTGATGGTGCCAATGTGACTGACTGCACATTTAGCAGGTGCATGCAGGATATATCCTTAGCATGTAGGCAGGTCAAACAGTGCATGACATTTTGGTGAGTTACATTCAAAATTAATTAAACTTGACATAAAACCATAGATAATAAATCAAATTTTAGTAGTAAATAACTTTTAAGTTCTTAAAAAAATATGTGAAAACAACATCAAATTCTCTTGTGTGAAAACTTGGATACATGTTCTTCTGACTTTTTGTGTTCACTTCTCCAGAAAACTACAATATGTAATATCCAAAATATCACTGATATTCTGATGATATATTTTATATTCTGAAATCTTATGGAGCTTAAAAGACAACCAAAGAAAATTCATGCCTACTATAATTTGCTATCAGAGTTTTCCAAAGCCAATTTCCAATAAAGTACTGATCAGCAGAAAGCCTACATTTCAACTCATTCCTTGCCATAATCATTATACCACATGGGTTTACAGATGAATGACAATTTGGTTTGAGGTGAAAAACCACAAGAACACAGTGGGAAGAATAGTTCACATCATTAGAGATGCTCCAGTCCCAGCAACCCGGTACTCCCAGTACTACTCAAACCATGCATCACAGAGTACTGGATTCAGGATTTGTCAAACAGCTAAATACCAACTTCAAGACTTGTTAAAATGGCTTATCACTACAGGGTACCAGATTTAGAACCTGATATTCTGGCTCAGTACCAAAGAGCACCAGTTTCAAGACTTATTAATATGACTTGACGCTACAGGGTACCAAATTCAGAACCTGATATTCTGGCTCAGTATCACAGAGCTACAGTTTCAAGACTTATTAATATGACTTGACGCTACAGGGTACCAAATTCAAAACCTCCTAGTCTGGATCAGTACCATAAAGCAACAGTTTCAGAACTTGTTAGTTTATCACAGAGTATCAGTTTTAAAACCTATTAAAATGACTTGACATCACAGAGTACTAGACTGAGTACTTGTTAATCTGGCTTGAAGTTTGTTTTCGTTGTTGTTTAATGAGTTTCAACAAGGCAACAGGACCACAGAGTAATGAGTATTGAGCTTCCATTAGGCAACAGGACCACAGAGTAATGAAGTAATGAGTTTCCATTAGGCAACAGGACCACAGAGTAATGAAGTAATGAGCTTCCATTAGGCAACAGGACCACAGAGTAATGAGTATTGAGCTTCCATTAGGCAACAGGACCACAGAGTAATGAAGTAATGAGCTTCCATTAGGCAACAGGACCACAGAGTAATGAAGTAATGAGCTTCCATTAGGCAACAGGACCACAGAGTAATGAAGTAATGAGTTTCCATAAAGCAACAGGACCACAGAGTAATGAAGTAATGAGTTTCCATTAGGCAACAGGACCACAGAGTAATAAAGAAATGAGCTTCCATTAGGCAACAGGACCACAGAGTAATGAAGAAATGAGCTTCCATTAGGCAACAGGACCACAGAGTAATGAAGTAATGAGTTTCCATTAGGCAACAGGACCACAGAGTAATGAAGAAATGAGTTTCCATTAGGCAACAGGACCACAGAGTAATGAAGTAATGAGCTTCCATTAGGCAACAGGACCACAGAGTAATGAAGAAATGAGCTTCCATTAGGCAACAGGACCACAGAGTAATGAAGAAATGAGCTTCCATTAGGCAACAGGACCACAGAGTAATGAAGTAATGAGCTTCCATTAGGCAACAGGACCACAGAGTAATGAAGTAATGAGCTTCCATTAGGCAACAGGACCACAGAGTAATGAAGTAATGAGCTTCCATTAGGCAACAGGACCACAGAGTAATGAAGTAATGAGTTTCCATTAGGCAACAGGACCACAGAGTAATGAAGAAATGAGTTTCCATTAGGCAACAGGACCACAGAGTAATGAAGTAATGGGCTTCCATTAGGCAACAGGACCACAGAGTAATGAAGAAATGAGTTTCCATTAGGCAACAGGACCACAGAGTAATGAAGTAATGAGCTTCCATTAGGCAACAGGACCACAGAGTAATGAAGTAATGAGCTTCCATTAGGCAACAGGACCACGGAGTAATGAAGAAATGAGCTTCCATTAGGCAACAGGACCACAGAGTAATGAAGAAATGAGCTTCCATTAGGCAACAGGACCACAGAGTAATGAAGTAATGAGCTTCCATTAGGCAACAGGACCACAGAGTAATGAAGAAATGAGTATCTACAAGGCAACAGGACCACAGAGTAATGAAGTATTCATTTTCTTATATAACAGCTCATGTTTGCAATAAGTTCTCCCATTCTGAGAGTAAACAAATTTGAGAAATAAAAATATACATGTTCCTACTCAGATGAACCATATTCACTTTGACAAATGCTTTTGATAATCAAACATTCTCATTCCAGACACATTAAATATTTAAATACTTTCTTACTGAATGTCCTTATAGCTTTATCTACAGACACTTCCCAGTCTGAGTAATTAAGTTTCCTAAGAGGTTTTCCAACTGCTGGGAGAGGTCCGTGTTCACATCCTGGAGAACCCGCTGTCACGTAGTAAATTCCTATGTGTACAAAATTAAAACTGTAACATACTCAAAATAAGTCTTAAAGCCTTTTTCAACATAATATAATGCTTAACAATGCTGGAAACAGCGACAACATTTTACTTTAATAAAATGCTTAACAATGCTAGAAACAACGACATTTTACTTCAATAAAATGCTTAACAATGCTAGAAATAACGTCAGCACATAACAGTACAAACTTATTGAAAGGTTGTACTCTTCCAGTAAAGTTTTCTTCAAGCCAACTTCAACTGTTACTACATACATTACATTTAGTTTTTGTTCAAATTAAATTATTGTAGTGATACAGCATTCCATTTTTTCTTTAAAATTTTATTTTAAGAAGACATCTGAGAATAAGAAATAGACTATTCAACTGTCAAACTATACCACTTTCAGAGAAAAAAAAAGATGGATCAATATTTTGTTTCCATATCTTAAAGTTGATCTTTGAAAATTTCTAAGCAACAATATGACCAGTTTTTAATAATAATCAACACAATTATGAACATACAGATTGTTTCCTGTTGTCTAACAATAATCAACACAATTATGAACACACAGATTGTTTCCTGTTGTCTAACAATAATCAACACAATTATGAACATACAGATTGTTTCCTGTTGTCTAACAATAATCAACACAATTATCAACATACAGATTGTTTCCTGTTGTCTAACAATAATCAACACAATTATCAACATACAGATTGTTTCCTGTTGTCTAACAATAATCAACACAATTATGAACACACAGATTGTTTCCTGTTGTCTAACAATAATCAACACAATTATCAACATACAGATTGTTTCCTGTTGTCTAACAATAATCAACACAATTATGAACACACAGATTGTTTCCTGTTGTCTAACAATAATCAACACACAGATTGTTTCCTGTTGTCTAACAATAATCAACACAATTATCAACATACAGATTGTTTCCTGTTGTCTAACGATAATCAACACAATTATGAACACACAGATTGTTTCCTGTTGTCTAACAATAATCAACACAATTATCAACACACAGATTGTTTCCTGTTGTCTAACAATAATCAACACAATTATGAACACACAGATTGTTTCCTGTTGTCTAACAATAATCAACACAATTATGAACATACAGATTGTTTCCTGTTGTCTAACAATAATCAACACAATTATCAACATACAGATTGTTTCCTGTTGTCTAACAATAATCAACACAATTATCAACATACAGATTGTTTCCTGTTGTCTAACAATAATCAACACAATTATGAACATACAGATTGTTTCCTGTTGTCCTGTTTTCTTCTCTAGTCTTGGTGTAATATTTAAGGTTTTCTGTTAATCTTTCATCATGAAACAGAGTAACCTAAAAGCTAATATTCTATTCTGATACATATGCATTTTTTGTTTCAAAGTCACTTAAATTGTTATTAAACATATTTGCACGTTCTTTTAAATGGTGTGGCACTTAAAAAGACGATGCACATGACACTAGTATCTGTTGTTATGTAAAACATAAAAGGTTCGAGGTGTGTTTAAAATGGCAAAACAATACAGGCAGCAGAAGTTCTTATAAAGATAAGTATAAAATATCCAAATTCCTAGTTCAAAGGCCTAATAACAGACAGAATATCCAGGTCAAACTAATTACTTATGCAGTTGTATTAGTTATAATGATGTACAACTTAGTCACAAATATTGGGGGAGTCCACAGACAAATAAACATACAACATGAACCAAAGTAAGCAACTACACGTGAACCAGTTACACATATAAAGAAACTAAAGTGCTCTATAAGTTATAATGATGTCACATATCAACCAAAGGGATTACAACTTAGAAGAAACCTTGTTCAGCTTTATAAAGAAACCAGATAACATGTTACAAATCTGGACAGCAGTAACTGCTACAATGAAAACACAATCAGTCAAAGATCAGCTGCTAGGAAGAATACAGACAAAACAAAGGATTGGTTTACAAGTTCATACAGTTCTGCTGCTTTGTCTAAATATTCAGTAAACATACTCCAGCCCGTGTAGTTCAAACTAAAAATCAGTAACAATTCAGTAAATACCTTCTAGTATGTATAGCTCACACTAACCATTAGTAACAATTCAGTAAATACCTTCTATTGTGTGTAGTTGAAACTAAACATTATTATAAATTCAGTAAATACCTTCTAGCCTATCAAGAGCTTGCAAGCCCCAATCTCCTCGAATAATGTTGTTTAATATATCATCAAACCGACAGCAAGCTTCTTCATCTGCTAAACGATCCCTGAATAGCCGACAAGCTTCATAAGCCCAAACTTCAAGAAGCCAGTCTGGAGTTGAATTGGAAGAATCTTCTCCCTTGGCCATTTCATATCTCAAAAGACTGAGCACCCACTGTGTCAAGTTTTGTGGGGTGAACTGGTAGTGACCATGGTCATCAGCACTAAACTTTGATCTCATCTATTGAAACATTAGATCTACATAAAAACTGAGATCATATGTCATTAATAATGATCATGTTACAGTTCAAATTCTAGTGGTAGAAAAACAAACAGTTCTGATAAACATATATTTTATGTTCCTGAACAACTAATAATATAATATTTTCTTTTGTAATCAAAATTTATAACTGACATAAACCCCCACATGAAAATGGACCAAATAATGGCATGTTGAGAGATGTGTATGGTGTATCTTAAGTTTATATCAAAACAAACTTCTTCAGAATCAGTTTATCTGTCAATCCGAAACAAGATGAAGATATAATTCATTTTCCTCTAGAGATCCAAGAAAAATATTATAAAAATATCCACTAAACAATCTACATAATATCAAACTACTTTATAACTTTATCAACAAAACAATACAGTTACTCCTTTCATTTCTAAGTGTTGAAATTACTAAGTACATATAAATGAATAATAAAGTATTTTTAGCTGTAAAGCTACCAAAACTGGTAAAACTACATGTATTTAGAAATATGAGCTAATTTGAGCTAACAGTCCACACATGTATTGTATTTATTTACAACTAAAGGCTGATGTACACCAACTAATACACTTGAGTCTTTAACCTGATGACAGATAAAACCTGATGTAAGAAAACTAATACCCTCGAGTCTTGTATCCAATTACAGATAAATGCTCATGTAAACCAAAAGATACACTTGACTCTTCTATGAGATTATATAGTCAAAACTACTTTATAAAACCTTAAAACTTAAAAAACAAGTTACACAATCTCTAGTAAAGAAAACCCTTCCATTTTCACCAGTTTAACACTAAAAGAACAACATCAAATGTTTGTGTTATTATCTTTTCATGTTGTGATTTATTCATATGTTTTAGCCTTCAATTTTTATTTCTAACACCATTACTAAACTTCAGGTATGTTGCACAATCTACAACTTCTTTATCATTTAAATTAGTGTTTTTCATAAATATTTGTTTACATCAAGAAGTTAATCTCTAACATCTGATGTTGTTTTTTCATTTCTTTAGTTACATCATTGTGAACTAACTTTCTAAGGTCTCAATACTGATCATGAACAATGATGCTTTAGGTATTCTTAATTCAGGTATTCAGTATTTAGGTATTCCTTAGCAGTGATATATCAGGTATAACATTTAACTATTCCTCAGTACTGATATTTCAGTATTAACATTTAACTATTCATTAGTACTGATATTTCAGTATTAACATTTAACTATTCCTCAGTACTGATACATCAGGTATGACATTTAACTATTTATCAGTGCTGATATATCAGGTATAACATTTAACTATTCATCAGTACTGATATATCAGGTATAACATTTAACTATTCCTCAGTACTGATATTTCAGTATTAACATTTAACTATTCATTAGTACTGATATTTCAGTATTAACATTTAACTATTCCTCAGTACTGATACATCAGGTATGACATTTAACTATTTATCAGTGCTGATATATCAGGTATAACATTTAACTATTCCTCAGTACTGATATTTCAGTATTAACATTTAACTATTCCTCAGTACTGATATTTCAGTATTAACATTTAACTATTCCTCAGTACTGATACATCAGTTATGACATTTAACTATCCATCAGTACTGATATATCAGGTATGACGTTTAACTATCCATCAGTACTGATATATCAGGTATAACATTTAACTATTCCTCAGTGCTGATATATCAGGTAAAATGTTTAACTGTTGTTGAGTACAGATACCTCTGGTATTGTAATTTGATAAATGTTTAAATGTCAGTTATCCCTTCATCCTTCTACCTTTTTGTGCAAAAAAAATAATATTTTAAAGTATTTTAATTTTGTGAAAAATTAAACCATTGTGATTTATTTAACAAAAACCAATTATGATAAAAATGTATATACTGTAAGAGGAATGACGAGTGTAATTAGTAATTTTCATAACCAACCTGTTCTAAGACCTGTACCATCGAACCAGCCAAGTGTCTAACCTTCCCAGGATTGCTCCAGATTTGATGATCACCCTGAATATGGTTCAGCACAGGCTTCAAGTAACAAGAGTAAATACTTTGGAGTTCTTCTTTATCAGGATAGCTAACAGATACAAAAAAAAACGGATATCGTAACTACGGAAAGTCTACAAACTTGACAATTAAAACCCCATAAAAATATCTTTGGTCCATTTCTTTGTTTAAAGAAAGACTGTAGTTTGTACATCAGAAATTTTGAGACAATCCATGAAAAGGAACTAAAAAATTAGGAAAAGAAAACTTCTGTAATTGATTAATAAATGTTATGTGTGTTACTAAGCTTTCTGTTTGGATAAGATGCACATACATTTTGCATGGAGTTCAACTAACCCTGAATGGCTGTCACAATACACTGAATACCACTCAGCTAGTTGTAATATTTGTTTTATTTTTAAAATGGGCACAATGTTTTGGTCATTGGTACAATCATTCAAAAGTACACAAAATTTAATGGTAAAAGCACTTAGTATTTAAATCAATATTTAACCAATGTCAAAGAATTGCAATATATATACACACTTAATCAGCATATCAACTCAAAACAACATTGTTATCTAACATTCTACTTACTCAGTGTATAAACTCAAAACTGTTAACCTGTATACACAATCATTCATATACTTAAATATTTCTAGATATTAAGTATATAAATGATTGTGTATACAAGTTAATATTTGATATTAACTTGTATACACAATCATTTATACAGTTAATATATAAAAATATTTAACTTGTATACACAATCATTTATGTACTTGATATCTAAAAATATTTAACTTGTATACACAGTCATTTACATATTTAATATCTAGAAATATTTAACTTGTATACACAATCATTTATATACTTAATATCTAGAAATATTTAACTTGTATACACAATCATTTATGTACTTAAAATCTAGAAATATT
Organism: Carcinoscorpius rotundicauda; assembly: GCA_011833715.1. Taxonomy (NCBI): domain Eukaryota; kingdom Metazoa; phylum Arthropoda; class Merostomata; order Xiphosura; family Limulidae; genus Carcinoscorpius; species Carcinoscorpius rotundicauda. The sequence continues at coordinate 89,654,562 of CM022398.1, forward strand.
TAAATTGTATACACAATCATTTACATATTTAATATCTAGAAATATTTAACTTGTATACACAATCATTTATATACTTAATATCTAAAAATATTTAACTTGTATACACAATCATTTATATACTTAATATCTAGAAATATTTAACTTGTATACACAATCATTTATGTACTTAAAATCTAGAAATATTTAACTTGTATACACAATCATTTATATACTTAATATCTAAGAATATTTAACTTGTATACACAATCATTTATATACTTAATATCTAAAAATATTTAACTTGTATACACAATCATTTATGTACTTAAAATCTAGAAATATTTAACTTGTATACACAATCATTCATATACTTAAATATTTCTAGATATTAAGTATATAAATGATTGTGTATACAAGTTAATATTTGATATTAACTTGTATACACAATCATTTATACAGTTAATATATAAAAATATTTAACTTGTATACACAATCATTTATGTACTTAATATCTAGAAATATTTAACTTGTATACACAATCATTTATATACTTAATATCTAAAAATATTTAACTTGTATACACAATCATTTATATACTTAATATCTAGAAATATTTAACTTGTATACACAATCATTTATGTACTTAAAATCTAGAAATATTTAACTTGTATACACAATCATTTATATACTTAATATCTAAGAATATTTAACTTGTATACACAATCATTTATATACTTAATATCTAAAAATATTTAACTTGTATACACAATCATTTATGTACTTAAAATCTAGAAATATTTAACTTGTATACACAATCATTTATATACTTAATATCTAAGAATATTTAACTTGTATACACAATCAGTTATGTACTTAATACCTAGAAATATTTAACTTGTGTACACAATCATTTACGTACTTAATATCTACAATAATTTATGCACTTACTCCATTGCACAGATACGAACGACAGAAGTAAACCTAGTTGATAATTTGTGACGTCCCAGCGAATTTCCACCACTGAGGCTCCCAACAATTTGGACACCTTCCAATCCAACCCACTCCAAATTTTCATCAAAAAAGCCGTGATAACAAACAACCTTGTACAAAAAATTATAACAAAATGTTTTATTTTCCTGATCAAAGTAATTATTTAAATCAAAAACTGGTATCAATAGACTTTCTCTTATTTAAAAAGAAAATTATGTATACAGGCTAGAAATTCCAAAAGCTAAATACGAGTATAAAAATGTATTAAAATGGTCTAACTGGAATAGTGTAAAACAGTTAAAGAAATTCTTGACTCTGATCAACACAATATAAACCATAGCTTATAAGATAACAGCCTGAGAGAAAAAATGAAACAAGAAAGAAAGTGTCAGAAGCATCTGGTCTTCTAGTGTCAGAAGCATCTGGTCTTCTAGTGTCAGAAGCATCTGGTCTTCTAGTGTCACAAGCATCTGGTCTTCTAGTGTCACAAGCATCTGGTCTTCTAGTGTCACAAGCATCTGGTCTTCTAGTGTCACAAGCATCTGGTCTTCTAGTGTCACAAGCATCTAGTCTTCTAGTGTCACAAGCATCTGGTCTTCTCAGGATAAACAAACTTAAAACTAGAATCACAATTCATGGTGAACAAAAAATGACTAAAAGTTCCTTACTAGAAGGTTGACCATTTTGGTGCAAGAGATGTGAAAGGCTGAATACAGAGCTCAGGAAATATCAGTAATAAACAATTTAGACTACCATATATATGGCATGCTGTGAACTCAATACTGAAAGAGATAAAATGTTACTTCTTTTCCATCATAACAAGTACATTAACATTATATAGCACAGATAAAGTACATCAAAGAGACACACTTCAAATGAAGAAACGACAGTATTATTCACTAACACCATACAACAACAATGGAAAAGCAAAATATCCCGACCTGTTGAAGCCAAGCAATCAACTGGCATGTTCCCCACTTGTCTGGTTTTGGAAGGTTCAGCTCCTTCAAGTAAAGCACAAGTCTTTCACAGTCTTTGGGTCGTAGCACTCTTCCAGAGTGGGAGTTCACTGATATGCACACTTGAGCCAGCTTTTGAAGAACATGAAGAGGTGTGGTCTGGGCACTACAGTGGACCGTTGCCACTTGAACTGACCGTAAATGTTGAAAGCAGTGTTGTAATAACAAGCTAGAAAACATGTAAAAAATGACATTTGTAATTGCATGTATTTTGCGGTAACCAAAAAAATAATTTTAAATTCACTAAAAGAATACTAGTATAATTATTACAACTAAAAAGTAGCTGACTCTTTATCAGTAACTTTATTTGATAAAGGCATAAATGGAGAATTAAAAACAAATCATTATAGTTTTAAAATGATTTTATGTGAGCTATTAATCCTGGTCAGAAAAGCCACTAGCATCACATGCAATACATGACAAAAAAAATCCCAGTCAGAGAAGCCACCAGCTTCATAAGCAACACAAAAAATAAACATCCAGGTTAAGAAACCCTCTAGTATCATGTGTAATACATGAAATAAACATCCAGGTTAAGAAACCCTCTAGTGTCATGTGTGATACATGAAATAAACATCCAGGTTAAGAAACCCTCTAGTATCATGTGTAATACATGAAATAAACATCCAGATTAAGAAATGCTCTGGTATCATGTGCGATACATGAAATAAACATCCAAGTCAGAGAAGCCACTAGCATCGTACATGATACATGAAATAAACATCCATGTCAGAAAAGCCACTAGCATCGCATGTGATACGTGAAACAAACATCAAGTCAGAAAAGCCATTGATATTGTGTCTGATACATGAAATAAACAACCATGAAATATGATACCATATTAGCATATGAAAATCACATAAAGAACTGTTGAATTTCATGATACCACATTAGCCTATAAAGAGCAGATAAAGAACTGTTGAATATCATGATACCACATTAGCCTATAAAGAGCAGATAAAAAACTGTTGAATATCATGATACCACATTAGCATATGAAGAGCAAGATAAGAACTTCCGAGTGTCATAGAACTATAGTAGTATATGAAAAGCAAGTTAAGAACTGTTAATCTTTAGATATTCATACAAAATATAACTTTCTTTGTTTAAGTATGTAAATATAATTCTAAGTCATTAGTTTCAAGTTAATCATCTTTTTTATAGACACAAGTTTAACATTTGAGTATGGAAGCTGAAAATAAAATTGTTGTCTACCCTTTTCCACAACCTTCGGGTCCCACAAGAAGAAATGGTTGAATTACATTAGACTGAAGCCAAGGCATTATATAGTCTCTTGTTCTCAAGACATTTGATGTCTGGATGACAGGAAGAACACTGCACTTGATTTCTTCAAGACTAACATCTTCATCAATCTGATAATAAAACATGTGAACGTTGGAGTACGAATCCTCTGGATGGATGGAAGTTATGTACATTCATGATCAATGAAAGGTTATCTTAGGACGCAAAAAATTGCTTCTTTAATATGTTGTTTAACAAAAATCTATGTGAACACAAAACTTGAAACTACAGATATGTATGTATATCCCAATGAACGTCATACAGAGATGGTGAAGATCCATTTACAGTGGATAAAGTGATCATGAAAAATGCAAAAAAAAATGCTAATAAAAACCAGAAAATGCAAAACTGAAAATTTGTATATACTCCACATGGACCTAATGAACCTTCATACTAAATTTGGTAGAGGTCTATCCACACCCTGCAAAATAATTAAATTGGCATACCACAGACAGTACTATAATATTCATATAGACTAACTACAATGTGTGCTTTTTATACGTAAAATAGCATTCTGTAAGATTCATATTATCACATATTTAAATCATTTTGTGACAGAGAAGTTTCAGTGAACATGTCAAGAACACAGCTAATTTATTTTGACAATGACACATTTTGAATAACTAAATGGTACATGTTGTCTTGACTATAAAATGAAATGTTTATTTTAGACCTGAACTTGCATTATATTAACACATCTGTATCAGTTGACTTTAGACCTGAAATTGTGTTACATTAACACATCTTCTGCATTAAGTTTATTATAGATCTAACTTGTTTCAAACATTAGCATTTGTTGGTTGTATGGTCCAACTCTATACCTTATTCATTTTAAACACCACAGTTGTTACAGTAATATCAATACCCAAACCTGAAAACTTACCCCAGCTTTGTAGCTGTCCAGCCTATCTCTTTCACTGTTGTAGTAAGTGTTTAGTGGATAACTTGGATCGGGTGCAACTTCTCCAATCCAAGAAAACAACTGAAACATCATATTAAATATTCATAATGTTCAAAACGTTTTCCTAACTCTTTATTTTGAAACTAAAAGTATATACTATAAAAAAATATTAAAACATTCTTTTTTTTGTATAGCAATTTCAACTGTTAACTGAAAATTTGGGAAAATGTTCTTGGCATCTAAATCTGTATTACTTCAACCTAAGCTATTCACTCCTATGATACAAGTACATCTAAATCTGTATTACTTCAGATTAAGCTATTCACTCCCATGATACAAAAACATCTAAATCTGTATTACTTCAACCTAAGCTATTCACTCCTATGATACAAGCACATCTAAATCTGTATTACTTCAGCTTAAGCTATTCACTCCCATGATACAAAAACATCTAAATCTGTATTACTTCAACCTAAGCTATTCACTCCTATGATACAAGCACATCTAAATCTGTATTACTTCAACCTAAGCTATTCACTCCCATGATACAAGTACATCTAAATCTGTATTACTTCAACCTATGCTATTCACTTCAAAGATACAAGTACATCTAAATCTGTATTACTTCAACCTAAGCTATTCATTCCTATGATATAAGTACATCTAAATCTGTATTACTTTAACTTAAGCTATTCACTCCTATGATACAAGCACATCTAAATCTGTATTACTTCAACCTAAGCTATTCACTCCCATGATACAAGTACATCTAAATCTGTATTACTTCAACCTATGCTATTCACTTCAATGATACAAGTACATCTAAATCTGTATTACTTCAACCTAAGCTATTCATTCCTATGATATAAGTACATCTAAATCTGTATTACTTCAACCTATGCTATTCACTTCAATGATACAAGTACAACTAAATCTGTATTACTTCAACCTATGCTATTCATTCCTATGATACAAGTACATCTAAATCTGTATTACTTCAACCTAAGCAATTCATTCCTATGATACAAGTACATCTAAATCTGTATTACTTTAACCTAAGCTATTCATTCCTATGATACAAGTACATCTAAATCTGTATTACTTCAACCTAAGCTATTCATTCCTATGATACAAGTACATCTAAATCTGTATTACTTCAACCTAAGCTATTCACTCCTATGATACAAGTACATCTAAATCTGTATTACTTCAACCTAAGCTATTCATTCCTATGATACAAGTACATCTAAATCTGTATTACTTCAACCTAAGCTATTCATTCCTATGATATAAGTACATCTAAATCTGTATTACTTTAACTTAAGCTATTCACTCCTATGATACAAGTACATCTAAATCTGTATTACTTCAACCTATGCTATTCACTTCAATGATACAAGTACAACTAAATCTGTATTACTTCAACCTATGCTATTCATTCCTATGATACAAGTACATCTAAATCTGTATTACTTTAACCTAAGCTATTCATTCCTATGATACAAGTACATCTAAATCTGTATTACTTCAACCTAAGCTATTCATTCCTATGATACAAGTACAACTAAATCTGTATTACTTCAACCTAAGCTATTCACTCCTATGATACAAGTACATCTAAATCTGTATTACTTCAACCTAAGCTATTCATTCCTATGATACAAGTACATCTAAATCTGTATTACTTTAACCAAAGCTATTCATTCCTATGATACAAGTACATCTAAATCTGTATTACTTCAACCTAAGCTATTCATTCCTATGATACAAGTACATCTAAATCTGTATTACTTCAACTGAAGCTATTCACTCCTTTGATACAAGTACATCTAAATCTGTATTACTTTAACTTAAGCTATTCACTCCTGTGATACAAGTACATCTAAATCTGTATTACTTCAACTGAAGCTATTCACTCCTATGATACAAGTACATCTAAATCTGTATTACTTTAACTTAAGCTATTCACTCCTGTGATACAAGTACATCTAAATCTGTATTACTTTAACTTAAGCTATTCACTCCTGTGATACAAGTACATCTAAATCTGTATTACTTCAACTGAAGCTATTCACTACTATGATACAAGTACATCTAAATCTGTATTACTTTAACTTAAGCTATTCACTCCTGTGATACAAGTACATCTAAATCTGTATTACTTCAACCTAAGCTATTCATTCCTATGATACAAGTACATCTAAATCTGTATTACTTCAACCTAAGCTATTCATTCCTAGGATACAAGTACATCTAAATCTGTATTACTTCAACCAAAGCTATTCATTCCTAGGATACAAGTACATCTAAATCTGTATTACTTCAACCTAAGCTATTCACTCCTATGATACAAGTACATCTAAATCTGTATTACTTCAACCTAAGCTATTCACTCCTATGATACAAGTACATCTAAATCTGTATTACTTTAACTTAAGCTATTCATTCCTATGATACAAGTACATCTAAATCTGTATTACTTCAACTGAAGCTATTCATTCCTATGATACAAGTACATCTAAATCTGTATTACTTCAACCTAAGCTATTCACTCCTATGATACAAGTACATCTAAATCTGTATTACTTCAACCTAAGCTATTCATTCCTAGGATACAAGTACATCTAAATCTGTATTACTTCAACCTAAGCTATTCACTCCTATGATACAAGTACATCTAAATCTGTATTACTTTAACTTAAGCTATTCACTCCTGTGATACAAGTACAACTAAATCTGTATTACTTCAACCTAAGCTATTCATTCCTATGATACAAGTACATCTAAATCTGTATTACTTCAACCTAAGCTATTCATTCCTATGATACAAGTACATCTAAATCTGTATTACTTCAACCTAAGCTATTCACTCCTATGATACAAGTACATCTAAATCTGTATTACTTCAACCTAAGCTATTCATTCCTATGATACAAGTACATCTAAATCTGTATTACTTCAACCTAAGCTATTCATTCCTATGATACAAGTACATCTAAATCTGTATTACTTCAACCTAAGCTATTCACTCCTATGATACAAGTACATCTAAATCTGTATTACTTCAACTGAAGCTATTCACTCCTATGATACAAGTACATCTAAATCTGTATTACTTTAACTTAAGCTATTCACTCCTGTGATACAAGTACAACTAAATCTGTATTACTTCAACCTAAGCTATTCACTCCTATGATACAAGTACATCTAAATCTGTATTACTTCAACCTAAGCTATTCACTCCCATGATACAAGTACATCTAAATCTGTATTACTTCAACCTATGCTATTCACTTCAATGATACAAGCACATCTAAATCTGTATTACTTCAACTGAAGCTATTCACTCCTATGATACAAGTACATCTAAATCTGTATTACTTCAACTGAAGCTATTCATTCCTATGATACAAGTACATCTAAATCTGTATTACTTCAACCTAAGCTATTCACTCCTATGATACAAGTACATCTAAATCTGTATTACTTCAACCTAAGCTATTCATTCCTAGGATACAAGTACATCTAAATCTGTATTACTTCAACCTAAGCTATTCATTCCTAGGATACAAGTACATCTAAATCTGTATTACTTCAACCTAAGCTATTTATTCCTATGATACAAGTACATCTAAATCTGTATTACTTTAACTTAAGCTATTCATTCCTATGATACAAGTACATCTAAATCTGTATTACTTCAACTGAAGCTATTCACTCCTATGATACAAGTACATCTAAATCTGTATTACTTTAACTTAAGCTATTCACTCCTGTGATACAAGTACAACTAAATCTGTATTACTTCAACCTAAGCTATTCATTCCTATGATACAAGTACATCTAAATCTGTATTACTTCAACCTAAGCTATTCACTCCCATGATACAAGTACATCTAAATCTGTATTACTTCAACTGAAGCTATTCACTCCTATGATACAAGTACATCTAAATCTGTATTACTTCAACCTATGCTATTCACTTCAATGATACAAGCACATCTAACTCTGTATTACTTCAACCTAAGCTATTCACTCCCATGATACAAGTACATCTAAATCTGTATTACTTCAACCTATGCTATTCACTTCAATGATACAAGCACATCTAAATCTGTATTACTTCAGCTTAAGCTATTCACTCCCATGATACAAAAACATCTAAATCTGTATTACTTCAACCTAAGCTATTCACTCCTATGATACAAGTACAACTAAATCTGTATTACTTCAACCTAAGCTATTCATTCCTATGATACAAGTACATCTAAATCTGTATTACTTCAACCTAAGCTATTCACTCCCATGATACAAGTACATCTAAATCTGTATTACTTCAACCTATGCTATTCACTTCAATGATACAAGCACATCTAAATCTGTATTACTTCAACTGAAGCTATTCACTCCTATGATACAAGTACATCTAAATCTGTATTACTTCAACTGAAGCTATTCACTCCTATGATACAAGTACATCTAAATCTGTATTACTTCAACCTATGCTATTCACTTCAATGATACAAGCACATCTAAATCTGTATTACTTCAACTGAAGCTATTCACTTCAATGATACAAGCACATCTAAATCTGTATTACTTCAACCTAAGCTATTCACTCCCATGATACAAGTACATCTAAATCTGTATTACTTCAACCTATGCTATTCACTTCAATGATACAAGCACATCTAAATCTGTATTACTTCAACTGAAGCTATTCACTCCTATGATACAAGTACATCTAAATCTGTATTACTTCAACTGAAGCTATTCACTCCTATGATACAAGTACATCTAAATCTGTATTACTTCAACCTATGCTATTCACTTCAATGATACAAGCACATCTAAATCTGTATTACTTCAACTGAAGCTATTCACTTCAATGATACAAGCACATCTAAATCTGTATTACTTCAACTGAAGCTATTCACTCCTATGATACAAGTACATCTAAATCTGTATTACTTTAACTTAAGCTATTCACTCCTGTGATACAAGCACATCTAAATCTGTATTACTTCAACCTACGCTATTCACTCCCATGATACAAGTACAACTAAATCTGTATTACTTCAACCTTAGCTATTCACTTCAATGATACAAGTACATCTAAATCTGTATTACTTCAACCTATGCTATTCATTCCTATGATACAAGTACATCTAAATCTGTATTACTTCAACCTAAGCTATTCACTCCTATGATACAAGTACATCTAAATCTGTATTACTTCAACCTAAGCTATTCACTCCTATGATACAAGTACATCTAAATCTGTATTACTTTAACTTAAGCTATTCACTCCTATGATACAAGCACATCTAAATCTGTATTACTTCAGCTTAAGCTATTCACTCCCATGATACAAAAACATCTAAATCTGTATTACTTCAACCTAAGCTATTCACTCCTATGATACAAGCACATCTAAATCTGTATTACTTCAACCTAAGCTATTCACTCCCATGATACAAGTACATCTAAATCTGTATTACTTCAACCTATGCTATTCACTTCAATGATACAAGTACATCTAAATCTGTATTACTTCAACCTAAGCTATTCATTCCTATGATATAAGTACATCTAAATCTGTATTACTTTAACTTAAGCTATTCACTCCTATGATACAAGCACATCTAAATCTGTATTACTTCAACCTAAGCTATTCACTCCCATGATACAAGTACATCTAAATCTGTATTACTTCAACCTATGCTATTCACTTCAATGATACAAGTACATCTAAATCTGTATTACTTCAACCTAAGCTATTCATTCCTATGATATAAGTACATCTAAATCTGTATTAGTTTAACTTAAGCTATTCACTCCTATGATACAAGTACATCTAAATCTGTATTACTTCAACCTATGCTATTCACTTCAATGATACAAGTACAACTAAATCTGTATTACTTCAACCTATGCTATTCATTCCTATGATACAAGTACATCTAAATCTGTATTACTTCAACCTAAGCTATTCATTCCTATGATACAAGTACATCT